>OY740791.1:69571304-69576006 GCA_963514005.1 Raja brachyura
AGCACCAGCACGCCGTCAAAGGTCATGGCCGACGTGTACTGTAAGCAGAGAGGGGTCCAGCATCAGCACTGGGGTCATGGGGTTCATGGGGATCAAGGGTCGGATTGCTGAGTTAGCGGGGATGGGGGTCAGAGTGCAGGGTTCGCCATGGTCAAGGGTCGGGTGCGAGGGTCGGAGTGTGGGGGTCGGATTGCACGGTTCGTGGGTGTCTAGGGTCGAAGTGCGGGGGTTAGAGTGTAAGAGTCACAGGGGATTCAGCGGGGTACGAGGGTCGGGGTGTGGGGGTCGGGGTGCGAGGGTCGGGGTGTGGGGGTCGGATTGCACGGTTCGTGGGTGTCTAGGGTCGAGGTGCGGGGGTCAGAGTGTAAGAGTCACAGGGGATTCAGCGGGGTACGAGGGTCGGGGTGTGGGGGTCGGGGTGCGAGGGTCGGAGTGTAAGAGTCGCAGGGGTTTCAGCTTGGTGCGAGGGTCGGGGTGTGGGGGTCAGGGTGCGAGGGTCGCAGGGGATTCATAGAAACATAGAAAATAGGTGCAGGAGTAGGCCATTCGGCCCTTCGAGCCTGCACCGCCATTCAATGTGATCATGGCGGATCATCCAACTCAGTATCCCGTACCTGCCTTCTCTCCATACCCCCTGATCCCTTTAGCCACAAGGGGATTCAGCAGGGTGCGAGGGTCAGAGTGTAAGAGTCGCAGGGATTCAGCAGGGTGCGAGGGTCGGGGTGCGAGGGTCGGGGTGCGAGGGTCGGGGTGTGAGTGTCGGGGTGTGGGGGTCGGGGTGTGGGGGTCGGGGTGTGGGGGTCGGATTGCACGGTTCTTGGGTGTCTAGGGTTGAAATGCGAGGGTCAGAGTGTAAGAGTCGCAGGGATCCAGCGGGGTGCGGGGGTCAGAGTGTAAGAGTCGCAGGGATCCAGCAGGGTGCGAGGGTCGGGGTGCGAGGGTCGGGGTGCGAGGGTCGGGGTGTGAGTGTCGGGGTGTGGGGGTCGGGGTGTGGGGGTCGGGGTGTGGGGGTCGGATTGCACGGTTCTTGGGTGTCTAGGGTTGAAATGCGAGGGTCAGAGTGTAAGAGTCGCAGGGATCCAGCAGGGTGCGAGGGTCGGGGTGCGAGGGTCGGGGTGCGAGGGTCGTTGTGCGGGGGTCAGAGTGTAAGAGTCGCAGGGATTCAGCGGGGTGCAAGGGTCGGAGTGTGGGGGTCGGGGTGCGAGGGTCAGAGTGTAAGAGTCACAGGGATTCAGCAGGGTGCGGGGGTCAGAGTGTAAGAGTCGCAGGGATCCAGCGGGGTGTGGGGGTCGGGGTGCGGGGGTCAGAGTGTAAGAGTCGCAGCGATCCAGCGGGGTGCGAGGGTCAGAGTGTAAGAGTCGCAGGGATTCAGCGGGGTGCGAGGGTCGGGGTGGGCGAGGTGGAGGGTGGGGGCAATACCTTCAGGCGGTGCCGGTCCACCCCCTGGTACTCCTTGCTGTCGAGCTGCCGCCAGCGCTGCAGGAACTTGATGACGAGGGGGCTATCCGGCCACACCAGCTGGAAGCCCGTCACATTGGCCCCCGCTCCCCGGAAACGCTCCAGGTCCATGTCCAGGAGACCCTGGGAAGAGGGGGGTCAGACTCGGCCCCACGGACCCTCATCCCCCTCCCCTCCTCTCCCCACCCCCTCACCCCTGCAACCACCCCATCTCCGGGACCACCCACCCCCACCCCACCTACCCCACTCCCCAGAAACGCTCCATGTCGCGGAGACCCTGGCCACTTGGCCACTCAGGCCCTCGTGCCCCCCCATCCACCCACACCCCCCCAAACCCGCGCTGCTGGGGAATGGGGTGGGGGAGAGGTTGGGGAAGGCAGGGTAGAGGGGGAGGGGGTGGGGGAGGGAACAGGCTGAGGTGGGGCAGAGTTGCCACTTACCAGACTGGCAAAGATGTACTGATATCCGCGGATGTGTTTCCCGATGCTGATGATCTGAAAGACAGAGAGAAGTCCTCGTGTGGGCAGCAGGGGTGAGAATGTCCCACCCATGCTGGCCTGTGACATGTCACACAGGCGCTTGTCCCTCCCCACAGACGGATGTATTAATGCTCCTCCATGTGTCTGAGGTCCGTGTCCATCCCGTGTCCGGCCCATGCCACGCTTCCTCCATGTGTCTGTACTGTGTGCTCCCCGTGTGCTACCCATGTTGTCCCCGTGAGTCCCCATGTGTCCGTGTGCTTCCCATGCGTGTCCCGTACACTCCCCCCCGTGCTCTCCGCGTGGTACCTGGGTGATGATGGCGTTGAGCCGGTGGGCCTCACAATCGATGATGACGTGCCTCTCCTTGCCCTTGTCCAGGTCACGGAACAGCAGGCGGTAACCCTCGGCCGTGGTGGCCTCCATGCTCACCGCCGTCACCTGCCAGCTCTGCTCCGCTGCTGTGTCCAGTACACGCTGTAACACCGACAGGCCTGGGAACACAGGGGGCATGTCACCCACAGACCCCTACTCTCAAACATGCTCCCCATGTTGGGCCAGTCCACAACCAGGGGCCACAGTCTAAAAATAAAGGGGAGGCCATTTAAAACTGAGAAGAGAAAAAACTTTTGGACCAAGAGAGTTGTGAATTTGTGGAATTCCCTGCCACAGGGGGCAGTGGAGGCCAAATCACTGGATGAATTGAAAAGAGAGTTAGATCGAGCTCTTGGGGCTAGTGGAACCAAGGGATATGGGGAGAAGGCAGGCATGGGTTACTGATTGTGGATGATCAGCCATGATCGCAATGAATGGCGGTGCTGGCTGGAAGGGCCAAATGGCCTCATCCCGCACCTATTTTCTATGTTTCTATGATCCCCTCACAGTGGCCCCCCCGCCAGCCCCCCCACCACAGTGACCCCCCACCACAGTGACCCCCCACCACAGTGACCCCCCACCACAGTGACCCCCCACCACAGTGACCCCCCCCCCACCGCCCCTCAGCCTGTGTTCAGCACCCGCTGCAGCACTGACAGACCTGGCGGGACAAGGGAGCATCACCCACAGACCCCCACCATAGTGACCACCCCCCCCCCCGAACCGTGCATCCACCCCTCACGTGACGACACCACCCCCACAGCAAAAACCCACTCACCCTGGGGCATTCACTCATTTCCCTTGTCTGCCTTCTTTCCCTGCCCCGTCCTCACCCTGTCCCCTCCATCATGCCCCATTCCCATTGGGTGCCCCATCACTGGGTGCCCCGTCACTGGGTGCCCCATCACTGGGTGCCCCATCACTGGGTGCCCCGTCACTGGGTGCCTGCTGCCTCCTGCCCCATCATTGGGTGCCCCCTCCCTCCTGCCCCGTCACTGGGTGCCCCATCCCTGGGTGCCCCATCACTGGGTGCCCCGTCACTGGGTGCCCCGTCACTGGGTGGCCCCTCCCTCCTGCCCCATCACTGGGTGGCCCCTCCCTCCTGCCCCATCACTGGGTGGCCCCTCCCTCCTGCCCCATCACTGGGTGCCCCCTCCCTCCTGCCCCGTCACTGGGTGCCCCATCACTGGGTGCCCCGTCACTGGGTGCCCCGTCACTGGGTGCCCCATCACTGGGTGCCCCGTCACTGGGTGCCCCGTCACTGGGTGCCCCGTCACTGGGTGGCCCCTCCCTCCTGTCCCATCACTGGGTGCCCTGTCACTGGGTGGCCCCTCCCTCCTGCCCCATCACTGGGTGCCCCGTCACAGGGTGCCACATCAGTGGGTGCCCCATCACAGGGTGCCCCGTCAGTGGGTGCCCCGTCAGTGGGTGCCCCATCACTGGGTGCCCCCTCCCTCCTGCCCCGTCACTGGGTGCCCCGTCACTGGGTGCCCCGTCACTGGGTGCCCCGTCACTGGGTGCCCCGTCACAGGGTGCCCTGTCACTGGGTGCCCCGACACTGGGTGCCCCGTCACTGGGTGCCCCGTCACAGGGTGCCCCGTCACAGGGTGCCCCGTCACTGGGTGCCCCGTCACTGGGTGCCCCGTCACTGGGTGCCCCGTCACAGGGTGCCCTGTCACTGGGTGCCCCGACACTGGGTGCCCCGTCACTGGGTGCCCCATCACAGGGTGCCATGAACCCGCGAGGGGGGTAATGAGGATCCCTCACCTCTGTCGGCATCGTAGATGTAGACAAACTTGTGCCACTTGTAGTGCTCGATGACACTGAGCAGGGCATCCTGGATGTCGGGCCGCATCTGGATGACAAACTGGTTGGAGGTGTGGACGGGGAAGCTGGGCGTGATGAAGGAGAGGTGCAGCGCGCCGCAGAACGAGCTCAGTGTGTTCACCGTCTTCCTGTCGTAGAAGCCGAAGATGGCGTAGACCCCGCGAGCAAACAGCGAGCAGACTGGAAAACACAGCGTGTTGGCGAGAGGAACGCTGGGACACGGTGGGGGGGGGGGGGGGGGGGGGGGGACACAGTGAGGGGGTACATGGGACACGGCCAGGGGAGCATATGGGGCCGGTGGAACACGCAGGACATGATGAGGGGGGAGACAGGACACGAGGGGTGGAGACTCTTCTTCAGACATGTCAGTGTCAAGTCATTCCTTCACCTCCCTGCCCCCGTCAGGCAGAGATATAGAAACTGGAAAACGTGCATCACTAGACCCACAAGCAGTGACGTATTCCCCATCTTCCAACCTATCTTATGCCAACACCTGCACTTTTTCAATCTGCGCTTGGCAGCTGTGACAGTTGATTCTGCACTATGTTTACTTTCACACTTGC